>JAYESA010000004.1:221696520-221699020 GCA_036927795.1 Iris macrosiphon | reverse complement strand
GTCAAGACTAGCCAAAACCCTAAAACAACCAATAAAAAAAATAATACAACCAACAATTAAATATAAATACAATTAATTATGAACAATACACAATTTACCAAAAAAAGAATCCTATTTTCTAGAATCGGGTAGTGACAAGCCTACCCTCCTTAAATTAATTTCGTCCTCGAAATTAAAAGAAGAAAATAGGACAGAGTGCAAGGAAAAAAAAAAAAGAACCATACCTCAAGGCTCAAAAAGATAAGGGTATCGCTCGCGCAATTCTCCCTCTCCCAGGTTGACTCACCTGGAGAGTGATGCCTCCACGTGACGCGAACCAAGGGAATAGTCTGGTTCCTCAACACCTTCTCCCGCCGATCCAGAATCTCCACCGGCTGCTCTGGATAGCTAAGAGTATGGCCCACCACAATCTCTGAGTGATCTAATATGTGACTGGGATCCGCCACGTACCATCTCAACTACGACACGTGGAACACATCGTGAACTCCCTCTAGCGTAGGCGGCAAATCTAGCCTATATGCCACAGCATCGACCCTCTCAAGGATGCGGAAGGGTCCAACGAAACGTGGGCTAAGCTTCCCGCCTCCACCGAAGCGAATAGTGCCCCGCGTCGGAGAAATCCTCAGGAACACCAGATCTCCAACCTAACACAAACAAGGTCTCAGCACTTATCTAAAACAAGCAATCACAAGGAAACACAAGAACAAAATCTAGATTCTAAGCTATACCTCAAACTCCAAAGGTCTCCGGTGGCTATCGGCCCAATGTCGCTGCCTGTCCTGCGCCATCTGAAGTCTATCTCTAATGAGCTTGACATTCTTCGCCGCATCAACCAATATCTCCGGGCCAAGCAAAGCTCTCTCGCCTACATCATCCCATGATAACGGAGTACGACACCTCCGTCCATACAATACCCCGAATGGTGACATCTCGATACTGACTTGGTAGCTGTTGTTGTAAGCAAACTCTACCAAGTACAAGTGATCCTCCTAAGAGCCTCTGAAATCCAGAAATCAAGTGCGAAGCATGTCCTCGAGTGTCTGGATGGTCCTCTCTGACTGACCGTCTGTCTGTGGGTGATATGCACTACTAAACTTGAGCTGGGTTCCCAAGCTAGCCTGCAGACTCCTCCAGAAATACGAAGTAAAGTGACTGTCCCGGTCTGATACTATGCTTACAGGAACTCCATGCAGTATATCTGGCATACATACATCTTTGCTAGTCTCTCCGTAGATATACCCACTTTGAATGGTAGAAAGTGGACCGATTTGGTCAACCTGTCTACGATGACCCAAATTGTATCCTTCCCTCCTGGAGAACAGGGAAGTCCAAAAAAACAATCCATGGTCACATGCTCCCATTTCTACTCCAAAATGGGTAACGGCTGGAGCAAACCTCCTGGCCTCTGCCTCTCCGCCTTCACCTGCTGGCACACTAAGCATCAGGATACGAAGCGCGCTATCTCCCGCTTCATCCCGTACCACCATACATGCTCTCTCAGATCTCTATACATCTTGTTGGCACCTGGATGCATAGAGTACTGGGATCGATGCGCCTCCTGAAGAACCTCCTCGCTCAACGACCCACTCGGCACACACAACCTGGTACCGTGCCGTAATGAACCATCATCAGCAATGGTGAAGTCATCTGATAATCTAAGATGAACCTGCACCCTGATTCTCCTCAGGGACTCATCCTCAAACTGTGTAGCCCTGATCCGGTCTACCAACTCTGACTGAATCTGCAGTCCCCATATCTGCATCTCAACTCCAGGCACTATCACCTCAATGCCCAAGCTCTCTAGATCTGCCAGAAGATAATGATCTATAGTCAAGCACATAGCTACCGGATACCTTCTCAGCGCATCCGCAACTACGTTCGCCTTCCATGGATGGTACTGCAACAATATGTCGAAGTCTTTCATCAACTCCAACCATCTTCTCTGCCTCATGTTCAGCTCTTTTGGGGTAAATATATACTTCAAGCTCTTGTGGTCTGTGAAGATCTCCACACGCTCTCCGTATAAATAGTATTTCCACAACTTCAGAGCAAAGATGACCGCTGCCAACTCCAAATCGTGGGTAGGGTAGTTCTTCTCATGAGGACGTAATTGCCTAGAAGCATAGACAATCACCCTCCCATTCTGCTGCAACACACAACCCAGTCCCTTCCCCGATGAATCACTATAGATAGTGAATCCTCCAGACCCTGATGGCAACATCAACACTGGAGCTGTCGTCAACCTCCTCTTCAGCTCATCAAAGGCGATCTGGTACTCCTTTGACCAAACAAACTCCATGTCCTTCCGGGTCAACCTATACAACGGCTTTGCAACCCGAGAAAAATCCTGAACAAATCTTCTGTAGTAACCTGCCAGTCCCAGGAAACTCCTGACCTCTGCTACTGAACTCGGAGCACTCCATGCCTCAACTGCCATGATCTTCCTCGGATCCACCGAGATCCCCTCTACAGTCACCACATGACCAAGGAATTCAACCTT
>JAYESA010000004.1:221649020-221691520 GCA_036927795.1 Iris macrosiphon | reverse complement strand
CGGAGTTCCTAGTCAATCCGAGACAGAACCAGATTACTCTGGTCATGCTGACCGGAGTAGTCTGGTTAGGACTATTGGCATGTTGGTCCTTCGTGAAGCCTAACAGCGGCTAGTCTTTGATATTTTCATCAAGTTGCTAGTTTTTAGTTGTATAAACCATTTTCCAAGATATATTGCAACATACACTGCACGATTATATATTCTCTCAACTCATGTACCCTTTTTCCCATACACTCACCATAGCTCCTCCAAGGAAGAAAAGATTATTCATGACAAGAGGAATTCTAGCCACACTCTCTTTTGAATGAATGTAGCTATACTTTCTTTCACGTGCAGTTATTTCTCCTACAAACCAACAACTAATTTCAAAGGTCATGACTACATTAAACAAAGACTGCTCATGCATACATGATGGATTAAACAAAATAGATCCAATGTCCCATAACCCAAAGGTCACCATGCATAAGAACATTGAGCAAAGTAGCTGCTCATGCTCCCCTCCATGTACAATTTTTCCTCCATCAAACAAAATAACTTTCCCTCCAAAGACCCCATATGCATTTAATTAGAACCTTCCTACTGCTTCCCTCCATGTTCATTTTTTTCTCTCCTTGCAAATAAGATTATTACATTTCCATCGTCAAATGTTCAGTACTGTTTGAACTGCTTTTTGATGCATGCAATGCCAAAGTGATACGTTCAATGCCAAAGTGGGGTCATTAAGAATTCTATAATATTCACTTTTATCATTCTATAAGGTAACTATTGAATTTTTTTCTCTCTATAAACTCACTTTTTTTTTATGTTCAGTATATAGATGATATTCACTTTGATAGGTTTAGTAGTCTCATGCTTGCTGGTTGTGTTATCGAGTATAGATTTCAATTGTGTTATAATTCGATAAATATTTGTAATTGTGTAAACTTTCGTGTTTTGATGCAGGTAACTATGAGCCTAAATATTGATTTAAACTTAAACGGTGAAGAGTGGGATGAGGAGCTTGATGCATGTGGAAATGAAAACTTAATAGATGTTGAAGAACATGTTGACGGATTAGAACCTTACATCGGAATGGAATTTGTTTCACATGAAGAGGCAAAATCATTTTATTTAAGGTATGCCAAATTTGCTGGTTTTGGCGCCTCGATTACAGCTAGTCGACGATCAAAGAAATCTGAAGAATTTATCGATGTTAAACTTGCTTGTACAAGGCATGGAAAGAAACAAACTAATGAAGCCTCTAATCCATGACCCTACTTCAAAATAGATTGTAAAGCAACTTTGCATGTGAAAAGAAGGAAAGATGGAAAATAGGTTGTTCATGATTATATCAAAGAACATAACCATGAACTCTTGCCTTCCTACGCATACTATTTTTCTTGTCAATAGAAGTATTTTCTCACACGACAAGAACACAATTGATGATTTACATGCAGTTGGTGTCAAAACAAGTAAGATTTTGGCTGTTGTGACCAAACAATATGGAAGATATGAAAATATTGGGTTCATGGAAAAAGATGTTAGAAATCATCTTCATAAAGAGAAACGTTTATAACTAGCATCAGGGGATGCTAAGGCTATGCTTGAGCATTTTATGCATATGCAAGAAGAGAATATCAATTTCTTTTATGTTGTAGAGAGAAAATAATTGATTGATTTACTTCCAAGAGAGGGGGTACATATATATATATATAGGAGGAGGCTAGTCTCCTCCTTATTTTTTATCTGATGTGGGACTAAATAAGTCCCCCATAACTCAACACTTTCTCTCAAGATGGGCGATAGATATCAATCATTCTCATCTTGTTACAAAATATATCAAACTCTCTAGGACATAAACCTTTAGTTAAAAGATCAGCTAACTGCTCCGCTGATTTTATATAGCTCAAAGTCAAAACTTTTCTATTCAGCTGGTCCCTGATGATGAACCGATCAATCTCCACATGTTTGGTGCAATCATGCTGAACTAGATTGTTTGCAATATCAATTGCTGATTTATTGTCACACCAAAGTTGCAGGGAGACTCCTCTAAACAAACGCATCTCAACCAACAAGCTCTTCACCCACATCATCTCGTACATGCTAACTGCCATAGCCCTATACTCGGCCTCAGCTGTAGACTTAGCCACTACATCTAGCTTCTTGTTGCGCCAAGATACAAGATTACCTCCAACAAAAATACAGTAACATGTAGTGGACCTGCAATTATCCATACAACCCGTCCAATCAGCATCACAGTACCTTCAACTCTCAGATGTCCAGAACTTCTGAACCATAACCCCTTTACTAGGCTTCTTTTAATATACTTGAGAATTCCATGAACTGCCTCCATATGCTGCTCTCTGAGATCATGCATATATCTACTCACCACACTCACGGCATAAGTAATATCAGGTCTCGTATGACATAGATATATGAGCCGACCAACAAATTTTTGATATTGCTTACTTACCGAATTACAACCCTCAGCACACAACTTGTGATTCTGCTCGATAGGATTAGAAGCAACCCTGCAATCCAGCATTCATGTCCGTGAAAGAAGGTCCATAGCATACTTTTGCTGAGAAATTACTATACCCTTTCGTGACCTTAAAATTTTAATTCCGAAGAAGTACTTCAACTGTCCCAGATCCTTAACTTTAAATCCCTCTTCAAACCTTTTCTTCAGCCATAGGATCTCCTCAGTATCGTCTCCAGTAATTACAATATCATCAATATAGACTGCAAGAACAGTGATACGAGTATTGGAGTGCCTATAAAAAATAGTATGATCTCCATTGCACTGCCTATACCCCATACCACAGACTACAATCCTGAATCTATTAAACCATGCTCTCGGGGACTGCTTTAGCCCATACAAAAACTTCTTCAATTTGCATACCTTCTCCGTTGCTTGTAAATTAGCAAAGCCTGGTGGAATCTCCATATACACCTCCTCCTAGAGATCCCCGTACAAAAAGGCTTTCTTGAAATCTAGCTTATGAAGTTGCCAATTGAAGTTGGCAGCACATGACACCAACACTCACACAGTACTCATCTTTGTGACTAGAGCAAAGGTCTCATCATAGTCGATACCATAAGTTTGGCTATAGCCTTTAGAAACTAATCTGGCCTTGTACCTGTCAATCTTGTCCTCTGGAGTCTGCTTAACAGTATAAACTCATTTACATCTAACAACACGCTTTCCAGCTGGCAGTGGTACCAGCTCCCATGTGCCATTCTTCTTCAAGGCTTGAAGTTCCTCCTGCATGGCACTCAACCACCTAGGAACTTGCTTAGCTACCTGCCAGTTGTTAGGTACAAGCACTGAATCTAATGATGCAATGAATGACTTATATGCAGGTGGAGTGGATGCATATGAAATGTAATGTGCAATGTCAGTATCCCAACTGCCAAACTTAGCTAGATATTTTTCAGCATTGACTCTAGAAGTTCTACAAAGCAAGACAGAAGAATTAGAAGTATCAGGGGAAGAATTGTTATCAAGTGACTCAGATGGAAGGGCCAAAGAAGGTCCTGGAGAAGAGTGACTTGGGACATCAGCATTTGTGGGTACTAGCATAGGGACATCAGGAGGAAGCTCATGCTGCTCATGTTGCTCCTGCTGCTCCTGTTTGCTACTCCTGTTGTTGCTGCTCATGCTCCCTATATACTCTCAGCTTCCCCTGACTGTCGACTCCCCTTGAGACACCATCACTCCTCAATAACTCAAAGAACATAGAATCATACCAACAACGATGCCACTCTCATTCTCTCCCTCTCTACTAGCATCAGTAGAGTCATCCTCGAACAAGAAACTTAACTCCGTCTTCTCTCCATAAAATGGTTCAAACTCCCGGGAGGTCACGTCCATACTGACAAACAACCTTCTTTCAGTGGGACACCAACATTTGTATCATTTTTGACTTTATGAATAGCCCACAAAGATACATTTAACTGCTTATGGATCCAGCTTGCTCACCATCATTTTGTGATCTCGCACAAAACATGTACAGCCAAACACTCTGGGAGGAACAATAAAAATATTTGATCCCAAGAGTATCTCACATGGTGTCTTCATCCCTAATACTCTTGACAGAATCATTTTGAATAGATAAGTTATTGTCATAACAGCCTCACTCTACAAGAATTTGGCACATTTATTGTCAACATCAAAGAACGTGCCACTTCTAGTAGATGCATGTTCTTGCTTTCAGCCACCCCATTCTGAGCAGGAGTTTTTGGACAAGTGGTTTGATGAAGAATTCCCTAACTAGAGATAAAATTAGAAAACTCCTTGTTGGTGTATTCGGTCCCATTATCTGTTCAAAGAATCTTCACATGTACTCTAAAATGGGTCTTCACATATGCCGAGAAGTCTTGAAAACATTTGTACATCGCAGATTTCTACTTCATCATGTAGATCTAGGTCATGCGTGGGTAGCAATCAATGAAGGTAACAAACCATCTGAATCCACTGATAGAAGTAGTAGGACACGGTCTCCAAATATCAGAATGAACAAGTACAAATGGATCAAAACTTCGAAGACCAACCATTTTATAAGTAGAATGTGTATGCTTTCCAAGTTCACAAGCATTACAAAATAACTTTTTTTGTCTACTTTATTCATTATCTCAGGTTCTAACTTATTCAAACTATCAAAAGATAAATACCCCAATCTACAGTGTTGGAGCATTGCTTCTGTCTCTGGACCTCCACTAGTAGTAGCAGCAAGTATTGCAGCCTCCCGGTCCAGGTACCAAAGATCATCACGCCCGATGCCAGTCTCAAGCCTCTTCCCCATGGCCTTCACCTGGAAAGAACACATATCCCGATCAAAACTAATAGTACAATTCAATTGATCTATGAGAGAGCTAACAGAAAGTAAGTTGATCAAAAATGAAGGAACGTGCAATACAGATGACAGGATAACATATGAAGTACAATGGACCGAGCCAGTACCCCTGATGGGTTGGGATGTCCCATCAGTAATCTGAACTGTCTCGGGATGCATAAGCTTGCTCGGATAATATAATGCAAACTGACTAGATGTACCTGAGTCTATGATCCAACCAGTATAAGATTTAGTGGATACAAGTGCCTAAACCGGAATACATCTGCCCATATGAGTAGCGTAACCAGTAAAGTTACCAATGTAGGTAGTGTTATCCAGATCCTGAGTGGCCAGTCACTTGCCCTTAGAACTATCAACCTGAAGCTTGAACTAACGTAGTTCCTCCAGTTCTATCATCTCAGCTCCAGTCATTTCGGTAGTGGTCTCCTCCGTCACAACTAGGTGAGCAACTCCCCGGCCTCTGCGTTCCCTGCCTCCTTGACCTGCACGTCCACCTCTCTGTCATCTGCCTCCTCGGCCACGACCAGAATTACGGGGTTGAGGACAGTTGTAGTTGAGGTGCCATTTCTTTCCGCAATTGTAGCACTCCCTGTCATCGCTGTTGGGAGCACTAGGAACCACCAATGCAGAACGGACAGCTAGTGAGGTCTCGCCTTTCATCACCTTCTGTCGGATCTTCTCTTGCTACATCGATGCAACATCCTCATCCAGGGACGGAAAAGATGGCAGATGACACATTGCTGCCCTCCTAGCCTCAAACTGCGGGTTCAGACCCTTGAGAAAATGAGCCACATGCCTACGCTCAAGGTACTGCTTTCCAAGGAGAACATCTTCCAAATTTTGCAATGATAGCGGATCATAGTAGTCCAAGTCCGTCCATAAGCGACGTAGCTATGTTGCATACTGGAGTTGTCACGCCCCAGTCCCAAAATACATAGGACTAGGACACGTAAGTATGACAGCCGCATGGATATGGCAACTCCAATATATGGAAACCAAAATCCACACGTACGCTGTAATATGAATATCAATCCACAAATGGTATAAACATATATCACAAGTCACAGGGTATAATCTAAATCTCATCCACGAAAATCAATATAAATGAATAACCAGCATCTATATAACTAGATCTCAATATAAGTATCTAAGGATGATAGTTGGATGGAAACAAATCCACTACCAACTCGAATGGAAAAGCATAACACAATAAACACAATATAAGAATACCAGCTAACGACCACGGGGCTCGAAGAGAAGACATCCTCGAAACATATGTAACCATCCTAATCTGCGCTCCTGCGAATACTCAAGAACAGATACACCTGGAAAGGGACCAGGTCCTCAGAGGAACGTAACAAGATACATAGAAGCAAGCCAATTTGAATACAGTAAATATGCATAATATTTGAAAATAAATAAGTACGCTGTACAAGACAATCTATATGAATGCAAATGAGGACAAGTTTTCGACGTATGGACAAGGGTAGGCTACTCGATCTAATCTCACAACTCACACACACGTCAGGAACATCATCAGTCGACATACCGCGGGGGTAGAGACCATCGGACACGACCACCATAGTGCATGCTAGTTACTACGGTGTTACCAGAGTGGTTAAAAGCCCATACGCCTAATGATTGTCCTCTCATGATACTAAGTGCCATGTATGTGTCAACATATCTAATATATAGTAATGACTGAAAGAAAACTACACACGCAATGAACGCAATGAATAAACAGAAATGCAATAAATATACAGAAATATACTAAAAATGTAAAATATTGTAAGCAATTTGGTAAGGTATCTTGCCTGGCAAGAAAGCTGCAAAAATATAATATCCTGATGTCAACACCAAGAATCCAAAGCTACGGTCTCAGAATGAACGTCCCCAGATGCTGAAATAAACATCACCAACGTTTCCAGAATAAGCAAAATAGCTAGAAAGCACTTCCCTTTCGTCCAATTTGGACACAGGGACAAAACGGTAATTTTGGATAAAAGTTGGGTCCACGTGTGGCCCACTTTGCACCGAAAAATATGCCAAGGATAACAGTCTCTAAATAGAACAAATTATAGGTCAAACAAACTCTAGATGTCAATACGAACCCAACGGTATGTCCAAATGTGAATTCCGATGGACCGAACACAAATTTACCCAAAAAGTTAACCATGGGGCCCGCCAATTGGCGACTTGGTCAACTGTCTCAAAATTGCGTGAAAATTGGGTCACAGGATCAGCGCGTTACCATGAGTCCAGTGGCGCAAGTTTTGTCGTAATCTGACGAGCATGCACAAAATGAGCACGACTTTCGCAAAAGTTGCGACACGGGGTTTGTCCGCGGATACGGGCTGATTCCGGTGCGCACACGCATCCGAATCAGTTTCTGCGAACTCTCACGTGTCCGATTATAATGCGCGCACCATTTGGTACACTTGGTACACGACGGGGTTATCCCGTTTGGCTGAGCGCGCTACGTTTCATAACTTTTAGAAATCTGAAAAAAGTGTGTTTACGAAATTTTCCAACGAATTAAATTCTACCTACAGCAGTTAATAATATAGAGTTATTTAACAGAAATTAAACTAGGTCAAGTGGTCTCCGTATACCAAAAAGAATCATCGAATTTGGATCTCTGTGGTGGGAGATACGAATTCGGGAACATAGGTGATCACCGCAGTTTTCTGCGATCCCAGAAATTGGTCTTTTTCTGCCAACTTTGGCGCTGTTTTCGTCTATAGTTATGCGTTGTTCGAGGTCTACTATCACACAGATAATGAATAGGGTTAAGGGGTGAGCGTATCGGTGAAGACGGGGTGGCGTTTGGTTGAGCGAGGCTACGGAAAACAACTCTGGAACACAGGTACATCGCTGCAAAAATCTGTAGTGCGCGGGGTCGCGGTCGTCGGGATTGGTTTGGATGGCCCGGCGAGGTTCTCCGGCTGCGGTGGCGGCGCTCCTTAAGTCTAGATGGAAAGAGGAAGAGATTATGGTGATCTAGGGTTAGGGTTTTAGGATGAAATAGGATATATATATATATATAAATATATATATATATATATATATATATATATATATATATATATATAAGAGGAAAGATGGGGGGGTTCGGTCGCGGGTTAGGGGGGGTCTGTGCTTTTGGAGTGGCTCACTTTGCTACAAGGGCGGGTTGGATTGCTAAGGGCTGCTTACTCATGGAAGGGGCGGGTGTGGGCTGCTTATAAGCAGCGGGTTTGCTGTGAGCAAAACAAGGGGCGGCTCACATGCACGGGTAGGTTAGTTAATGGGTAGTTTAATTTGGGATCCAATAAGAATAGTTATTAATAGTTTATATAAATTTTATTTTCTTCTTCTTTTCTTTTCTAATCTTATATATATATATATATATATATATATAGAAAAGTCTAGAATTATACTAATGCATACCATAAGCTAGCAACTGCCCAAAGGGTCTCCCATATGAAATAAATTCGAAAAAATTTCTAATGGTCCCATAAATCCCCTAAGTGCACCAACACCTAAAATAAAAATTAATAAAAATCTATTTCTCCTAATTAGCCACTAATTACTACAATTAAATTAATAATAATAAATAAAAAAACCATATACGGTTTCTAGGAATAGGGGTTTTATATTCTACCCAACTTTTAAAATTTTTGTCCTCGAAATTAAAATTAAGCCACGGTAGAAAGTCAAGGATGGTATAAGATTTGCATTATTTAAAATGCAAGGCCAGGTTTAAAGGAGTGGGCGATGTTGCACGACCAAAGTATAGTACAAGGGAGCTTAATTATAAGTTGTACAAAGGTCAGAATGGAAGGTGGGCACGTCTAGGATAAGGGTATGGCATTTGTAGGAAGATAGTAGCTATGTAGTGCTCCAATTATCGAAGCACGGTAAGGTGCGCTAAGTGATATAATTATTACAAAATTAAATAAAAATACCTTGTTCTATCTCTAACTGGACTCAATCTAGCCTTAGTCTCACTATCTCCGCCAAGTAGGTCAATTTTTGTTTTTGTTTTTTTTGGTGAGGGGTTCACATTCTACCGAACTTAAAATTTACCCATCTATCACCTAAGGCTGTACATCTTGGAAAACTATTTCTCAAATTATTTAATCATGTTATTCAATCCTCAAAATTTTAACACCAAACATATCATCTATGATATACCCTTAATCAATTATAAAAGAGAGTCACTTGGTCATGTGATTAGCCTTATGGGGTATATCTAGTACTATCAGTGTCAACTTATACCAGCACGAGGTTTCGTCTTTCCGAAATAAGGGAAGACGGAGAGCAATAATAAAGAATTCAAGGTGAAGGTGATAGAATACAAGTACGAGATTCAAAGAGATTAAAGAATTCGAAAAGAGAGTTGTTATGACAGTTGTGGATTGAAATCCTATTTTTGGTAATTTCTTATTTACATGCTCGTATCAGTATAGTTATGTAACCGATACGATGTGTCAGACATGTCTAGGGACAAGTATATCCGTCTACTACCATATATCTCAATCCACGTATAGTAGTCATGCGAAGAGCGAACCAAGCGCACTAAGGTTAGCTAGACCTTAATACACCGATTCTGATTAGGCAATTGTATCATTGTGTGCACCCAATAATACATATGTCATGAGCAAGCTCGATAAAAGAATAAGCTTGCAAAAACTTTGCTACAATAGCAGCATAAGTCAAGGTAGTACAGCAAATATAAATATGCTTGATTATGATGAAAGAAGGTACATAACAATTCAAGTTCACAAAAAGATAAGACTCTTACAATCTCTTTAGTTGTAATACTAACTCCTTGTCTAAGTCGATAGTCGACAAAGTAGGGGTATAGTCTCTAAGTTCTACAGTCTGAAAAAAATACTATCGTCCTAAGCTAGCATACAGTTAATGTTGTTCAGTTACACTTCAATAATAGGTCAAAAGACTATGTGATACTATGTTGTGAGGTATACTACCCAACTTATAACAATAAACTAGTACTGTAATTGTCTTAAGGATACTGTAGAAACTCCTGTTAAGGTCTACGAGAAGGGGTCTTGGTACTTATTAGGGTATAGGTCATGGTCGTCCTAAGTCTTAGTCTTAGTGCAAGTGTCAATAGTAAGAATAGAAAGTTACTGGCCTTCAAGGGAAAGGAAATATAACTCGTATCGAGGTGGGGGTATATGTTACGCAATTTAAAGCTAAGGGATAAGCACCAGGTCTCAATCTACAAGAATAGCTTAAACCATCAAGTTCTAACTACTAAGCACACAATTTCAAAATTTCAAAATTACAACTATAATCCTAACAGGCTATATATCATAATCATAGAATAAAAACACTTGGTCTATAATCAGAGGTGTCAGATGGCACGAGATGAAAGATGAAGGGTAGAAGAACAAAATTTAGTCGTCGCACAATTAGCGAACGTTAAGGTCGCAGAGGAACAAAATAAAATTAAAATAGAGGGCTCTAGATAGCATCATAGTTTTCTAAGGGAGAGTGGTATGCTAGTTGCTATGTTCGAGGTATGATCAAGGAAAAGTATTAATTACATTCCTCTAGGCTTCCTAAGGTGTTGTCTACTAATAATAAGGCAATGATCTAAGTTTATAGTTCTCCAATACTATCTAACTATGGAGGTTAGGTTCAATCCTAATTTTTAAATTTTGGTTTTCTATTGGTTCCCCAATACTAGGGTCAAACGTTATGGTAAAACTTATAACTGACTCTAGTAGTGTCTATACTACTAACAAGTCCTCATAATACATCAAGGGGTAATGGTAAACCAATCTATAGATAAGGAATTCTAGGATTCACTAGATATTTTAAACTTAATGGTGTGTCAACACTCTAGTTGTACTCTTAATAGGAAGGTTACCTTACTTATCATCTAACAACAGGGACTTCTATATTCTAGGAGGGGGCTATACTCAAGGAACTCATTAGGGAAGCACATGAATCAAGCAGGATACAATTATTCAAATAGAATGGACTGGAAGGAGGGCGAATCATAGTCAATTGTGGATGAGATCCTATGCTCTATCCCTAGGTGCAGGCTTGTTCGGTACAGTAACGTAACCGAGACAATATGCTCTCGACCTGCATGGGCCACCACAGGAGTATTGTCTTCTCCCCCTGTGTGGTAGCATCAATCTTCTTCTCAACTTCCATCACCATCATGACACTCCCAGCTCCAGAGTATATCCCAGTCAATGGCATCCAGACATCAGCTGCACTGCAGATCGACTCCACCATCCCAGTTATGGATGGAGACACAGAAGTCAGCAGCCAAGAAACCACCAAAGAATTAAGGTGACTCATTGTGCTCCACTCAACACTCGTCTTATCCTTTGGCTCAATGCACTCTCCCTTCACATATTTTTCAAGCCCCTTGATCCGAAGGTTCAATAGCGCCCTCCTAGACCAACTTAGGTAGTTTCTCGTCCCCTCAAGTTTGATGACATTGGACAACAACTCTATCTTCTTTATCATATACGACAGTTCTGGCACGGACACGACTTCCCTACTGGATGAGGTCTCCTCTAATTTGGCCTGAAACACCATGGTCACCCCCTCCAGTATCTCTTTCAACTCCTGATTAGTCACAAGTGTTCCCATCTCCACAGTTGCACACAGGAACGAGGTCAAACATAACTCAAACACGTGTCGTGCGCCTACATGCGATCATAAATTTCTCCATCTATCTGTACACCCCCAAACTGATGCGGCATGAGAAATGTACGATGGATAGAACTTGCCGGGACAAGGACTAGAAATATATATTTGTGCAAAACTTTCCAAGAAGTATGCTCTCTAATCTCAGAACCCATGTTGAGATTGAAATCAGAGGATCACACAAGAGTTCCTCTCTTATTATACACGATCCAACGACGGATTTGACGACACCCGCAGGCAAATCCGTAGGAAAAGTCGACGACACCCGAGGGTGGGGAGGGCTTCGACCCACAAAGGAAGGCGGGGGAGGGGGGGAGGGTGAGAGACAGGGGGAAAGGGTATCCTTCTTGTTTTTTTAGAACAAAAAAAAATTGGAAAACGGATTCAGAGCTTTGGCTCTGATACCATATAGAGAAAATAATTAATTAATTTACTTCCAAGAGAGGGGGTATATATATATATATATATATATATATATATATATATATATATATATATATATATATGAGGAGGCTAGCCGCCTCCTTATTTTTTATCCGATGTGGGACTAAATTAGTCCCCCATAACTCAGCATATGCAATGGATTTAGATGAAAACCAACGTTTGAGAAATGTTTTTTTGGGTTGATGCAAAATGTCGCGATGATTATAAGATTTTTGGTGATGGTGTATCCTTTGATACTACATATATCACAAATAAATACAAGATGTCATTTGCACCATTTATTGGTGTAAATAATCATTTTCAGTCTACACTACTTGGATGTGCATTGCTTGCAAATGAGACTACATCAACATTTGTTTGGTTAATGGAAACATGGGTTAGAGCAATGGGTGGAAGATCTCAAACTTGTATACTCACTGATCAAGACAACGCCATGAAACCAGCTATTGCGCATGTACTTTCAAATTCACGTCATCGTTTTTTGTTTATGGCTTAAATTAAGGAAAGTTCCTGAGAAGCTTGGCCATGTAACTAAAAAACATGGAGATTTATGGACATATTCAATAAATGCATTTACAATTCATGGACATGTGAAGAGTTTGAGAAATGTTGGTGGGATATGATTGGGAGATTTGACCTCAAAGAAGATGAGTGCTAGAATCATTGTTTAAAGTTCGTTCATATTGGGTGCCGACTTACATGAGAGAAACATTTTTCGGTGGAATGTCTACAACTCAACGGTCCGAAAGCATAAACTCTTTTTTGATAAATATGTAAACAAGAAGACCAGTTCGAAAGAGTTTGTAGAATAATACAAAGTGGCTCCACAAGATAGGCAAGAAAAGGAAGCTCAAGCAGATTTTATCACAAATGCACAAACAACTTGCTTTGAAGTCTCCGTCACCTTTTGAAAGACAAATGTCCAAATTTTACACACATGCAATTTTTAAAAAGTTTCAAGTTGAGGTATTAGGAGCAGGTGTTTAAAAAAAAAAAAAAAAAGGAGAATGATGACAATATAATCCAAACTTTTAAAGTTAAGAAGTTATGACTTCAAGGTAGTACGGGATATAAGTACAGATGAAATTTATTGTGATTGCTATTTATTTGAGTACAGTGGGTTTCTTTGTAGACATGATATTCTTGCACTTTAGTCTTTGGGTATTTTCCAAATTTCCTCTAAATATATAATAGAGTGATGGACTAAAAATTTCAAAAGCGTCTACACCACAACAAATTTAACTGATGTCCAATACAAGAAGCAGCGCTTTTATGAATTGTTTCAAGAAGCCACCAAAGTGAGTAAAGAGGGGTCAATATCACAAGAAAGTTTTGAAATTGCATATCTTGCGTTGAAAGAAACCTTGAAAAATGTGAAAAGGCTAATCAGTCTTTCAAAAGTTCAGAAGAAACTCAATGTGATACTCGCAATGTTGCTGACAAGAACATATCTGGTGCAATACAAGTGCTTGACACACCAGTGTCAAAGACAAAATGGACTCCTATGAGAATTCAACCTGGAATAGGGAAAAAAAAAGAATAAAAAAAGGCAAAAAGTCAATACATGTTAGTAAATAAATTTAGGTTTTGCCCTTTTATCATTTTTTCTAGTCTTGTTTTTGTTGGAAAAGAAGCGCGGAAATATTTTTCCAAACCAGAGAGTACCTGCGAGAGAACCGAGCAATACAACACACAAACCAAACACCGAACCACAGAAAAAATAATCCACGCAGACACAGAGAATTTTGACGTAGAAAATTCTTGCGAAAAAAAAACCACGGAACGATCGGAGTCCAACCCTGAAGAACCTCCACTAATGGAATAAAGAGAATACATCATCTACAAGCTCCTCCCGATCCAACACGGATCACCACAATACTTAGGAATAGAAAATAGTTCACACCACGAAGATAGAAGACAATGAAAAATTACTAAAAATGATCTCCTCCACCGAAACGGCCTCCAATCCTTCTTTCTTCTTCCCAAAGTTGCAATGGCACTCTTGCCTCCTTTTCTCCTCTTCCTTGAAATGATATATTATGTGTTAGCTTATGAATTAGGGTTAGGAAAACCTAATATATACCCCATAATCCCGTAGCTAATCTTGGATCGTAGGATACGATCCAACGGTGTATAAAATATCACTGGAATTTCGTTCAGCCCGCCGACCGAACTCGGACCGACTTCGATTTTGAGGTTCTGGAACACCACACCAAGTTCGGCCCGACTTCGGTTTTGAGGTTCTGGAACACCACACCGAACTCGGACCGAGTTCGACCCGAACTCTGTCTCCCCTTGTATAGCAGTATGCTCCTTCATCCTCCCGAGTTTCTTTGACCTCTCGAATGGCTCTCGTCACCTCCCCGAGCTTCTCTGACCATAGACGGTGCTCGTCGCACTCCAGGGTGTTCTCCACATAGGTTGGGAACCCCACCCACTCCAACAAATCTTTTCCTTCACAACTATGAGAGGGGATCGTCATCTCGACGATCTACCTACAGTACTCAAACTTTTTCCTTGGAAGAATCTTTGTGAACATATCTGCTCCATTGTCGTCTGTATGAACCTTCTCAAGCGCCGCTTCCTTCTTTTCAACAGCATCTCGTATCCAATGATACCGGGTCTCAATGTGCTTGGACCGGCTATGAAATATCTGGTTCTTCACAAGGTGAATAGCACTCTGACTATCGTAAAGCAAAAGATACTGCTTCTGCTTTAGCCCAATTTCTTGTAACAGCTTTTTCATCCACAGCAACTCCTTGCAACTCTCCGTCATCACAATGTACTCTACCTCTGTCGTCCACAAGACAACACACTTCTGCAAATGCGACTGCCACAATACTGCTTCACCAGCAAGCATCATCACATAGCTCGAAGTCGATCGCCTCGTGTCTACATCTCCAGCCATATCAGCGTCGGTATACCCAACCAGCTTCGGCTCGTCACCACCAAAGGAAAGTCTCCAATCAGCAGTGCCCTGAAGATATCGTAGAATCTACTTGACCCCACTCCAATGTACCCTTCCAAGATTGGAAGTGTACCTGCTAACTGTGTCGACTGCGTGAGCAATGTCTGGCCTCGTACATACCATAGCATACATATGACTTTCCACGACTAAGGCATATGGAACCCGCTCCAAATCTTCCTTCTCGTCCTCGGTAGATGGACACTGCTCCTCAGTGAACTTAAAGTGAGCCGCAAGGGGGTTACTCACTTTCTTCGACCCGTCCATCCTGAAACGCTGAAGTACCCCGTGAATGTACTTCTTTTGGGACAAGTGTAGCAGCTCTGACTCTCTCTCTCTCTCTCTCTCTCTCTCTCGTGCGGTTGATCTTCATCCCAAGAATAGTCTTTGTTGCGCCCAAATCCTTCATAGAGAAGGCTGCGCCCAGTTGACGTTTCAACTCTGATATCCTGGTGACATTTTGACCCACCAACAGCATGTCATCAACATAAAGCAACAAAATGATGAAATCATCCTCGGCGAAGTACCTCACAAAAGCACAATGATCCGACGTCGTCCGTGCATAGCCATGCTCCCCCATAAACGAATCGAACTTCCTGTACCACTGCCTCGAATCATGTTTCAGACCATACAAGCTCTTACTCAACCGGCAGACCAAATGTGACTTGCCCTTCCCAAAGAATCCCTCTGGCTGATCCATGTATAACTCCTCCTCAAGATCACCATGGAGGAATATCGTCTTCACGTCCATTTGCTCGACCTCCAAGTCGAAACTGGCTGCCAAAGCTAGCACCACCCGAATAGACGACTGCTTGACGACTGACGAAAAGATCTCATCATAATCTACGCATTTTCGCTGACATAGCCTTTAACTGCCAGCATCGCTTTGTATCGAGGGCGAGTAGCATCATCTGTCTGCTTCACTCTGAACACCTATCGATTCTTCAAAGCCTTCTTGCCCTTTGACAACCGCACCAGATCATAAGTATAGTTGGCCTCCAAGGAACTCATCTCCCCCTGCATGGCCTCCATCCACTCCTGTCTGTGTTCGTCTTCCACGGCCTCTGCGAAACTTTCGGGTTCTCCCTCATCAGTCAGTACAACATACTCACCCGGTGAGTATCTCGTAGATGGTCGACGCTCTCTATCGTTCCTCCTCAACGGACCACTGGTGCTGGATGTATATCTACAACCTCCTCCCCTCCAGGAACTGCCTCCTCGACAAGCTCATCCTCTTGAGGGTCACCCTGACCACCATCAGCAGGCTGATGATCAAGGTTGGGAGCAACTCCATGTATTGGCTCTCCCATAACTGGATTATCTGTGATGTCCTCTGAAAACTGCTTGAAGCGAAATGACTCTAACTCAGGCAATTCCTCAGCCTCAGAAGGCATCTCGGAATCTTGAGTGTTGGTCATGGTCTGATCCTCGACGAATACCACGTCCCTGCTTCTGTAGAGCTTTCTTTCCACTGGATAGTAGAATCTATAGCCAAACTCATCCCGACCGTAGCCGACAAAGACGCACCGCCTCGTCTTTGGCTCAAGTTTGGATCTCTTGTCCTTCGGTACATGCACGAAGACCTTACAACCAAACACTCGCAGGTGATTGTATGACGGCTCTTTGTCGTACCATACTTTGCCAGGCACATCACCCTGCAAAGGAGCACTAGACGATAAATTAATAACATAAGCAGCTGTGTAAAGTGCCACACCCCAATAGCTGTCCGGCAAGTTTGCTTCTGACAGCAAACACCACACCCTCTCCATCAACGTCATGTTCATCCGCTCTACTACACCGTTGAGCTGCGGTATTTTTGGTGGTCTTCTGGTGTCGTATCCCTTGCTCTCTACAATAAGCATCAAAGGGACCGATATACTCACCATCATTATCCGACCGAACATATAACACCTTCTTGTCCGTCTCCCTTTCAACAGAGGCTTGAAACTCCTTGAAAGTGGACAGCACATGATCCTTGGTCTTTAAGGTATAGACCCAAACCTTTCTGGAATAGTCATCAATAAATGTTACAAAATAAGAAGCACCACCAATAGATTTTACCTTCATAGGACCGCAGACATCCGAGTGAATCAACTCGAGCAATGCCGGCTTCCTTGAACTTGGGTGACTTTGGAAAGACACCATATTTTGCTTTTTGGCCAAACAATGCGTGCACTTCTCCAACTTTGTAGACTTTAGCCCTGGAATCACTTTCCTGTTAACCAAGTAGCTCATCCCCTTCTCGCTGATATGGCTGAGCCACCTGTGCCACAACTCAGTAGACGCATCAGTAGCTGCGTTAACCTCTTGGGCCCCATGTGCGCCCTCATCCATATAGTAGTCTGGACCTCTTGCTTCCTCTAGCAATCACCATCGAACCTCTGGAAAGCTTCCACTGACTGTTCCCGAATAGACTGAAGAAACCCTCGTCATCCAACCTTCCAACCGACACCAGGTTGAAAGGGGTATCAGGGACATGACGGACATCTTTGAGAACAAGAATTGCACCCATCTTTGTCCTCAAGTGCACATCTCCAATGGCAACCGCCTTTGACACATCTCCATTGCCCATATTCAACACTCCATAGTCGCATGCTGTGTAAGTAGTAAATAGTGCCCAGTTGTGAGATACGTGCGCTGAAGCACCTGAGTCCACCAGCCAAGAGTTGTCATCGCAGGCGAGGTTCATAACTACCTCATCACCTATAATGATCACGTCGCCTCCATGTGTCAAGGCCGCCGTTGTAGTGTTCTCACTTTACTTTCCACTGTCGTCCTTCCGCTCTCTCTTCCAAGTGAAACCGTTCCGCTTGATATTGTGACGCCCCAGTCCCAAAATACGTAGGACTAGGAACACGTAAGCATGTCAGTCGTATGTATATGGCAACTCCGATATATGGATACTATAATACACACGTGCGCTGTAAAATGAATATAAACTCACATGTGGTATATATAATGTCACAAGTCACAGATATGCTAATCTCATCCACACAACAAGTCATAGAAAGGAAATACTAAACTAGAATAAGGAGTCCGAAATATCCAAAATAATAGTCGGGTGGAAACAAATCCACTACCAAAGACTATATCCAAAACTAAAATGAGAGAGGAGTATAAAATCTCCAATATAAAATAATGTAAAGACAGAAGTGTATCAGCTAAAAAGAATCCATCGCTAGATGTAACAAAGATGCTCAGAAGGTAAGACCTCCTCGGCAGAAAGGAATGCGTCAGGTCCAGGCCCGTACTCCTGCGGATACTCCTGGTCATCTATACCTGGCAAGGGACCATGTCCTCAGAGGGACATAACAAGATACATAGAAGCAAGCCAATTTGAATACAGTGAACATGCATAATGTTTGAAAATAAATAAGTACGCTGTACAAGACAATCTATTGAATGCAATGAGGATAACTTTTCGACGTATGGGCAAGGATAGGCTACTCGATCTAAGCCTCACAACTCACACACCCGTCTAGAACATCATCAGCCGACATACCTCGGGGGTAGCGACCCTCATGACTCCATCAACCGACATACCTCGAGGGTAGCGAACATCGGACACACTCCCGTAGTGCGAACTATATACTACGGTTTACCAGAGTGGTTAAAAGCCCATACGCCTAATGATTGTCCTCTATGATACTAAGTGCCATGTGTGTGTCAACATATATAATACATAGTAATGACTGAAAGAAAACTACACATGCAAGAAATATACAGAAATGCAATAAATATACAGAAATATACTAAGCATGTAAAATACTGTAAGCAATTTGGCAAGGTATCTTGCCTGACAAGAAAGCGGCAAAAATGTAATATCCCGATGTCCACACCAAGAGTCAGAAGCTACGATCTCAGAATGAACGTCTCCGGATGCTGAAATAAACATCACCAACGTTCCCAGAATAAGCAAAATAGCTAGAAAGCACTTCCCTTTCGTCCAATTTGGACACAGGGACAAACGGTAATTTCGGGTAAAAGTGGGGTCCACGTGTGGCCCATTTTGCACCGAAAAACGTGCCAAGGGTAACAGTCTCTAAATGGGACAAATTATAGGTTAAACAACTCTAGATGTCAATACGAACCCAAAGGTATGTCCAAATATAGATTCCGATGAGCCGAACACAATTTTGTCCAAAAAGTCAACCGTGGGGCCCGCCAATTGGCGACTTGGTCAACTGTCTCAGAATTGCGTGAAAATTGGGTCACAGGACCAGCGCGTTACCACGAGTCCAGTAGCGCAAGTTTCGTCGCAATCTGACGAACATGCACAAAATGCGCGCAACTTTTGCAAAAGTTGCGACACGGGGTGTGTCCGCGGATACGGGCTGATTTTGGTGCGCATACACGTCCGAATCGGTTTCCGCAAACTCTCACGTGTCCGGTTACGCTGCGCGCACCGTTTGGTACACTTGGTACACAGCGGGATGCGCTCCGTTTCACAACTTTTAAAAATCTGGAAAAATGTGTTCGCGGAGTTTTCTAACGAATTAAATTCTGTCTACAGCAGTTAATCATCTAGGGTTATTTAACAGAAATTAAACTAGGTCAAGTGGTCTACGCATACCAAAAAGAATCATCGAATTCGGATCTCTGTGGTGGGAGATACGAACTCGGAAACATGGGTGATCACCGCAGTTTTCTGCGATCCCAGAATTTGGTCTATTTTTGCCAACTTTGGTGCTGTTTTCGCCCATGGTTTCGCGTTGTTCGAGGTCTACTATCATACAGATATGGAAGAGGGTTAAGGGGTGAGCATACCGGTGAAAACGGGGTGGCGTTTGGTTGAGCGAGTCGACGAAAAACAACTCTGGAACACAAGTACCTCGCTGCGGAAATCGGTAGTGCGCGGGGTCGCGGTCGTCGGGATTGGTTTGGACGGCCTGGCGGGGTTCTCCGGCTGCGGTGGCGGCGCTCTCTAGGTCTATATGGGAAGAGGAAGGGTTTGGATGATTTAGGGTTAAGATTTTATTGAAATAAATATATATATATATAGAGAGAGAGAGAGAGAGAGGTATAAGAGAGAGAGAAGAGGGGTTCGGCTAACGTGGGGCTAAGGGTCTACGTGGGATTACTAACAACAAGTTTGCTAAGGAAGTGGGTGGATGGGAATGGCTCACAAGGGGGTCTGTTGCTTATTTATTTGCTAGAGGCGGGTGGTGTATGGCTAAGGGGTTGGTAGTATGAGTAGTAATAGTATTAGTTATTTAATAGTTTTTAATAGTTTTTCTTTTCCTTTTTTTCATTTCTTTTCTTTTCCTTTTTTTTCATTTCTTTTCTTTTCCTTTTTCTTTTCCTTTTTCTTTTTATATTTTTCTTTTATATATATATATATATATATATATATATATATATATATAGAAATTTCAGAATTACACTAATACATACCATTAAGCTAGCAACTGCTCAAGAAGTCTCCTACATGAAATAAATTCGAAAAAATTCCTAATGGCCCCATAATTCCCCTAAAGTGCACGAACACCTAAAATAAAAATTAATAAAAATCTATTTCTCCTAATTAGCACATAATTACTATAATTAAATTACTAATTAATAAAAAAAATACGGTTTCTAGGAATAGAGATTTTACAGATATGGTCCTTCTTGCCACAATGGTAGCACTCTGAGTTCTCGTACCGACCCTTGGACCTTCCCCTGCTTTTGTCTCTGCCACCTCCTGGACCCCTGCTTTTACCCCTTCCGCGGCTCTCTGAAACAAGCGCATCTGAGTTGGATGTGAATGAAGTGCCCTGAGAACGTCTCCGCATCTCTTCAATCAGTACCCCGCTCTTGGCAAACTCCAGACTGACCACGTCTTCCGGAGCAGAAGCGATCATAGACACTCGTACGGTCTCCCACGAGTCTGGCAATGTATTCAACAGCCATAGTCCCTGAACTTCGTCGTCGAACTTAACTCTCATCGAAGATAGCTGGTCAACCACGCCCTGCAACTCACTCAAGTGATCCGTAATAGACGTCCCATCTTTGTACCGCAGAATTATCATCAACCGAATCAGGAACAATTTATTTATCCCGACCTTTTTCACATACAAAGATTACAGTTTATCCCACAGTGTCCTCGCCTGCTCAATATTAGCAATGTGGTTGTACACGTTCTCGTCAACGAACTGTCTGATGTACCCACACACATGTATATGCTCAAAATTTTAGTCATCTTCGGATTTGTCACTGGATCTCTCGGAAGCAAATACCAGCAGATGCAGCTTCTTGACAAATAGCAAATCATTCATCTTGCTCCTCCAGTAATGATAGTTTGTACCGTTCAGGTTTACCATGCGCACCGACTTCGCGTCCATCTCTCCTCCCTGGTTTGCCTGTCATCTCCTGACACCCTTCTGAAAATTCCAGAACCTGTCTCTGATACCACACTATTGGAAAAGAAGCGCGAAAATTTTCCCCCAACCAGAGAGTATCTGCGAGAGAACCGAGCAATACAACGCACAAACTAAACACCGAACCACGGAAAATAATCCACGCAGACACAGAGAATTTTGACGTGAAAAATTCTTGCGAAAAAAAAACCACGGGACGATCGGAGTCCAACCCTGAAGAACCTCCACTAATGGAATAAAGAGAATACACCATCTACTAGCTCCTCCCAATCCAACACGGATCACCACAACACTTAAGAATAGAAAATAGATCACACAACGAAGATAGAAGACAATGAAAAATTACCCAAAATGATCTCCTCCTTCGAAACGGCCTCCAATCCTTCTTTCTTCTTCCCTAAGTTGCAATGGCACTCTTGCCTCCTTTTCTCCTCTTCCTTGAGATGATATGTTATGTGTTAGCTTAGGAATTTAGGAAAACCTAATATATACCCCATAATCCCTCAGCTAATCCTGGACCGTAGGATACGATCCAACGGTGTATAAAATACCTCTGAAATTTCGTTCAGCCCGCCGACCGAACTCGGACCGACTTCGGTTTTGAGGATCTGGAACACCACACCGAACTCTGACCGAGTTCGGACCGAGTTCGGCCCGAACTCTGTCTTCCCCTGTACAGCAGTCTGCTCCTTCTTCTTTCCGAGTTTCTTCGACCTCTTTTATGGCTCTCGTCACCTCCCCAAGCTTCTCTTACCACAGACGACGCTCGTCGTACTCCGGGGTGTTCTCTACATAGTTTGGGAACCCCACCCACTCCAACAGTTTTCTTTTGCTTACAAATTACACTTGTGTAGGTTGTCGAAGAGCCGAATAATCAAATAGAACCTTCATGCCCAAGGATACTGGTTAATGTAGCCCCACTATTATTCTTTTACATATTTTATTTTCAAATTACAATTATAGTATGTTTTACTATTTTTATAAATAACTCTAAGTGAGTTTCTTGTATTATTAGGGACATTCAAGTTCAAAGAATGTAACTTTTGACAGTGCTCCACACACCCAAGGATCTCTAGAACATATGGTATAAGGATGTTATAACTATTATTAAGGATGTTATAACTATTATTATTGACGAATGAGACTTATAAAAGCAGGTTTAATTTCTTTTTATTTTAAAGATGAACATTCCAATTACATCAACTATTGGTATTCCATATCAAAGCTTCTTCGCATCGCAAGGACATGGTCATTTTAGTCAACCTCAGCTAGAAAATGGAACATATAATTAAAAGAAGATTAAGTTCTTCTTCTTTTCTATATTAAAATTTTAGAATGTACGTAATTATAATTACTCTGTCTCTCTCTCTCAATTTAGATGCAAGTGCATATATATGTTTGATCACAATTGGCAAACATCTAGCTGCAATTCTACATTTTGGAAAACATTTTAAGGTATGTAATAGATAAATGACTAGTATGTTGTCTTCTACTTTAATGTAAATGTATTACACAAATTTTAATTGGTAGCTAGTATCTCTAATGTTTTAATTTTCATGCTTTTTTATTTCAGGTGTGGATATGAAAAAAAAAAAGAGATTATTATGTTAACTTTGAAATAGTTATTTAGTTTTTTGTTAAATGGAGGGTTGTGATGTACTAATTTCAAATTGTTATTGATGAATCCGAATATTCTAGATCTAATTTCAAATTTAAACTTTAGTTATTACTTGCACAACATAATTTGCTTGGCTTGACATACAGTAGGCTTGGGGTTTCATTCTTTATTTTATTTTTTAATTTGTTGTATATAATAGTATTAAGTTTTCTATTAAAAGTTTGGCTATCAAGAAAGGAATTGTAATCTTGTTTGCAAGGAAGAAAAATTGTACAAAGGAAGCATGAGCAGCTAGCTACTTTGTTTAATGCAAATGCATGGTAACCTTTGGGTTATGGGGACATTGGAACTATTTTGTTTAATTCATCATGCATGCACGAGCAGCCTTTGTTTAATGTAGCCATGGCCTTTGAAATTAGTCGCTGGTTTGTAGGAGAAATAACTCCACGTGGAAGAAAGTATAGCTACACTCGCTCAAAAGAGAGTGCGGCCAGCATTCCTCTTCATGACAATTAAGACACAATAAAGACTGTATAATTCAAATTCCACTTAGGCCTCGTTTGGTTCGCAGAATCTTGACATTGGAAAAAGAAAGCGATTTATTTCCTATGTTTGGATGTCAAAGAAAAGTACCAGGAAAGGAAAATAATTCTCATATGAAGAAAAAATAGGAGGGAGAGTGATTCTCCCATCCAACCAAGAAATCACTTTTCCACCCTCGAAAATTCATTTTTCTTTCAAATTTCTTTGGCCTCTCCAAACACTAGAAAGAAAAATGAATACAAATTTTAATTTTCCAAAGAAAGAGAGAACAAGAAATTGATTTATTTTTCTTTCTTTTCTGCGAATCAAACGAGACCTTAGGTTTGATCAACAAGGAAATTAAAGGACAAGATGGGAAAACCTATAATACCTAAACATCACAAACAACTTATAATGGTGTCCATGGAACTCTATCCTACCGTATTCAAAAGGAGGACCATCTAAAATTTTCTTGTGAAAAGAATTTCACTTGTTTGAAGCAAAGCTTCAATGGGTATAAACATCCTCCAATCGGGACACAAATTGAAATATCATCTGCTTTAGGGTCGATTAAGGCTCCGTTCCGTAAACTATTCACTCTTTCAGAAAACAACCAGCTGGGCAATTACTTATGTAACTAAACTGACGATGACCTGAAAGAGAAGTCTCTAAAATATGGAATATCCAAAACCTACAAATCTATTTCTTCAATAGTTCAATTGTTGTGGATGGAGTAATCAAAAGCAAATCACCTAGTGCTGAAGATTTTGATTGGTCAAGTTCAGTTACATGATTGCAAGTTGTAGGAGAACCCAAAAAAATATATATATATTAAATGATGATAGCCACATATAATAAGGATTGTAATACGAAAACGCAGTTCTAATATAATTTTTCTGGAGCCTACAGCATCAAAGAAAATCCAGACTAAACTCCAATATTTTGTCAACCATCAGTATCAAACTCCAGTTCAGGCAGCTGATATCACCAATGCATACTCTCTATATTGAAGCAAAGATCATGTTCAAAGCCCATCATTTCCAATAAAGACATAAGCACCATCCTCGCGGAGCCAACCTAAGATACGAAGAACAGACCTAGTGATGCCAAATTTCCTAACACTCAAACTGAAGTTCTTAGAGGTAAGCAGTCCATTACCTTATGATATTCGGACCCATATCCTTAAAAAGTTAATACCAAGGATAATCCTAAAAAATAGTTCTAATTTTATCAACGTGTAGTCTAGAAAGAAGATGGACCAATGCACCTCACAAGTAAACAAGCAATTCAGGTCGCTAAATGTAAAATCCTACAACAAGGACTTCCCTAAACCCTCAGAAAGTCTGATTTATAAGTCAGTTAATTTGACCTTGATAAGAAGCTAAGAGTGCAATAATGTAATTGATGGGAAACTCTAATTTCCACACCTTTAAGGTATTGACTTTTAGGGCCGATGATCAATTTGTCATAAACAGTACCCTATCTGTGCATCAAGTTTTAAGCATCCAAATAAACTGACCGACAGAAAACCACTGAAACTGTCAAAACTCATAGTCCTATGAAGAGTCCGAAACCGAAATTGGAAACCTTGGTCCCCATTAGCAGGAATTCCATCAAAACAATAATATTGTTTAATGCCCATTTGTTTCAATAATCAACAAATCCAAGGTATCTAGAATTATGATAAAACTGAAAGGTTTCCTGACTCGGGGAAAGATTTACAAATAAATCAGGCAACCAAAATTAAACAATTAATAAGGACTAAACATCTATGCATCGACCAAATTAAGAAAAAGGCAGGGCCATTACCATTTCATCCAAAGACCCCAAACTCAGGGGCAAAGACAAAACCAACCATAATTGCCTTAAAAAGTTGGGAAAGAAAATTGATTCATTTCCTATGTTTGGGTGTCAAAGGAAAGTACCAAGAAAGGAAAATAATTCCCATATGAAGGAAAAATAGGGGGGAGAGTGACTCCCCCATCCAACCAAGGAATCACTTTCCCACCCTCGGGAAATCATTTTTCTTTCAAATTTCTTTGGCCTCTCAAACACTGGAAAGGAAAATGAATAGAAATTTTAATTTTCCAAAGAAAGAGAAAGAACAAGAAATTGATTTCTTTTCCTTCTTTTCCGCGAACCAAACGAGGCCTTAGATTTGATCAACAAGAAAATTAAAGGACAAGATGGGAAAACCTATAATCCCTAAACATCACAAACAACTTATAATGCTCCATGGAACTCTATCCTACCGTAATCAAAAGGAGGACCATCTAAAATTTTCTTGTGAAAAGAATTTCACTTGTTTGAAGCACAAAGCTTCAATGGGTATAAACATCCTCCAATCGGGACACAAATTGAAATATCATGCGCTTTAGGGTCGATTAATGCTCACGTTCAGTGAACTATTCACTCTTTCAGAAAACAACCAGCTGGGCAATTACTTATGTAACTAAACTGACGATGACCTGAAAGAGAAGTCTCTAAAATATGGAATATCCAAAACCTACAAATCTATTTTTTCAATAGTTCAATTGTTGTGGATGGAGTAATCAAAAGCAAATCACCTAGTGCTGAAGATTTTGATTGGTCAAAGTTCAGTTACATGATTGCAAGTTGTAGGAGAACCCAAAATATATATATATATTAAATGATGATAGCCACATATAATAAGGATTGTAATACGAAAATGCAGTTCTTATATAATTTTTCTGGAGTCTACATCATCAAAGAAAATCCAGACTAAACTCCAATATTTTGTCAACCATCAGTATCAAACTCCAGTTCAGGCAGCTGATATCACATGCATACTCTCTATATTGAAGCAAAGATCATGTTCAAAGCCCATCATTTCCAATAAAGACATAAGCACCATCCTCGCGAAGCCAACCTAAGATACGAAGAACAGACCTATTGATGCCAAATTTCCTAACACTCAAACTGAAGTTCTAGAGGTAAGCAGTCCATTACCTTATGATATTCGGACCCATATCCTTAAAAAGTTAATCCCAAGGATAATCCTAAAAAATAGTTCTAATTTTATCAACGTGTAGTCTATAAAGAAGATGAACCAATGCACCTCACAAGTAAACAAGCAATTCAGGTCGCTAAATGTAAAATCCTACGACAAGGACTTCCCTAAACCCTCAGAAAGTCTGATTTATAAGTCAGTTAATTTGACCTTGATAAGAAGCTAAGAGTGCAATAATGTAATTGAAGGGAAACTCTAATTTCCACACCTTTAAGGTATTGACTTTTAGGGTCGATGATCAATTTGTCATAAACAGTACCCCATCTGTGCATCAAGTTTTAAGCATCCAAATAAACGGACCGACAGAAAACCACTGAAACTGTCAAAACTCATAGTCCTATGAAGAGTCCGAAACCGAAATTGGAAACCTTGGTCCCCATTAGCAGGAATTCCATCAAAACAATAATATTGTTTAATGTTATTTGTTTCAAGAATCAACAAATCCAAGGTATCTAGAATTATGATAAAACTGAAAGGTTTCCTGACTCGGAGAAAGATTTACAAATAAATCAGGCAACCAAAATTAAACAATTAATAAGGACTAAACGTCTATGCATCGACCAAATTAAGAAAAGGGCAGGGCCATTACCATTTCATCCAAAGACCCCAAACTCAGGAGCAAAGACAAAACCAACCATAATTGCCTTAAAAAGTTTTTATCTACAAACCTTTGAAACAAAAAATTTGACCTTAACAAGGAGCTGAAAGATCAATAATGTGGATTATAAGAAACTCTTTCCTAATGGCATAAGTAGATGCATAATCAAATTTCTAACCATCAACTATAATGTCAGGAGTCTCTACTAGTAGGAACTCCATCAAACCAACAGGGTAACAGAATTATTTTTGGTGCTAGTTGTTCCAAGCCTCAATATAGGCAAGCTACCTTAGAATCACGATAAATGCAACGCTATGTCGCACGGAAACGAAAAAAACACAACTCGAATGTTGTGACACTGGCTCGACACCTGTTTTGGCATGCTCTAGTGTTAATTGAGTGTCTATGTCGTGTCCGATATGTCCCTTAACGATGTAGCATGGACTTATGGAGTGTCCATGAATCAATCAAAACAAAACAAAATATATCAATAGCACCTATTAGCGCACACAAACATACAAAATGGCATTAATTCATTTAATTATTCATGCAACAAACAAGCCAATCCCAAAATTCCATCCAAAACTCAAGCTCAAAATCAAGAATCAACCAACAGTTGTCTCGAAGTCTTATCTACAAACCTCGGAAACAAGAGTAAGATCATCTCCTCCTCCTCCTCCTCCTCCTCCTCCCTGCCTTCAATCCACTTCTGCATGTCACAAAATTCAATCAGAATGTAACTTTCTAGGAATCACAGATACTCCAAAATTGTGTCAATGGCCAACACATTCATATCAAGCCACATTTGGTTCACGGAATCATGGTCTTGGAAAAAGAAACTCATTCCTTTCCCATGTTTGGATGCACGAAGGAAAGGGAAAGAAAAGGAATATAATTCCCAAACGAAAAAAAAAATAATAAGGAGGGAAAGTAGTTCCTGGATTCACTTTTACTCTCAATTTTATCGGCCTTTTCAAACATCGAAAAGGAGGAAAATTGATAGAAAGAGTAATTTTCCAAAGGAAAGAAAATACAAGAAATTGATTTCATTTGCTTCCCGTGAACCAAAAGAGGCGTGTCAGTACTGCGTCGTGTCTTACCATGTGTTCGAACTCCAGGAGAAACCGCACCAATAAATAACCCAATTGATCGGCCGATTCCCTTCTCCTCCTCAAATAGTCAACCAACCACTCGAGTCTACTGTCTTCTCGATCCTTGCGAGTCGTCATCGGCCGAAACCGATGCGGACGGTTCTTGATGATGCTGATGATGATGCTGATGGTGGTGGTGGTGCTGATGATCATGACCAATCTGCTGATAGAAGTGGCTCAAAGCAGGATGAGAGCCTAACATTCCGACGTGCTGCCCGTCGACCTGTGAGAGCCCGAGCTCGAGCCCGGGCAACTGACCGGCGAGCATGGAGCCGAAGCTGCCCGGGAAATCGATCCCGGGAAGCCCGACGACCCGCGGGAGGAAACCCGAGCCGCTGGACCCGGACCCGTCATTCGCAGCCGAAGAGGAGACCGGGGCGGCGGCGAGGTTGAGGGTCTGGGTCCCGAACCCGGAAACGGGGTGCGGCGGGGCCCAGGAGGAGGCGGATGCGGGCAGGGACCCGGAGCCTGTGGCAGCGATGATGGAGGGCTCGGCGTGGTGGAGGAGCCACTGGATGGTCTCCCCGTCGGACTTGTGGCCGAGCTCACGGGTCAGCTGGAAGATCCGGGCGGCGCAGAGGGCGGGCATGCGGATCCGGCGCCCGCGCCCGTCGACCTTGGTATGCCGGTCCTTATTGGAGCTCCGCTTAGGTGCCAGCTGCTTCCTGAAGGGGTCACTGGAGTTGGTGGGATCGGGTATGGGGACCAGCTGCTGCTGGTGGGGGTTGCTGGGTCGTGGGTCTCGGGTTTCGGATTCGGGTTTGTTGGGGATGGAAGGATCCATGAGAGAGAGAGAGAGAGAGAGAGAGAGAGTGGGGTTAGGTGGGGGAAGGGGAGAGGACTCAAGAGGAGTGGTGGTGGGGTTATATGAGAAAGAGAGAGAGAATGAGTTCTCTTCTTTTATTATTACCTACTTGGTACGATTATGTAACTGTTTACTTTGACTTGTTTGTCTTTTACAATATTTTTGGATTATCCTTTTTCTTATAGGATTTTTCTTTTTCCTAATTTTAATTTTCTTTTCTTTTCTAAAATAGTGTATTAAAGGTCCTGTTAAAATTTCAAAAAAATTATGTTCAAATCTTTGAAGACTGAACTTCTTATAGCAAGTCTGACTTGTTATAAAATTGACAACAGTTTTCATCGTTAAACTGAATAATATGCTAAAAGAAGAAAATTGTAAATTGTTAAATAGTTTGCTAATAAGATTAGTCAAACAATCTGTTGGGGTGATTAGAACAAACGTTGCTTAGATTCTACTTTTTCCGTCAATTTGCCCTTAAAAGTCGACGAATTTAGAAGAATTTCTGGAGCGTTCTCCTTATTACCTCACTTTACGGAGCTAGCTATGATGCGCTAATGGACTACTCTAACTAATGCTGGAGTGTTTTTGCAAAACACTTACAACTGTCATAGAGGGGTCTTTGTTTTCTCTCTCTTATGTTGTCATTCTCCTACACTTTTACTGCCAAGAGGTGGTGTCTCCCTTTATAGGAGAGACCACTCCTTCTTAAGTAACAAAAAAAATTGAACAACCCCATATATGGTGGCAATAAAGGAGACTCTTGAACGTGACAAACAATTATGAAATAAGAAATTTTGAGTTAACCTCTATTTTTTTTATTCATATTTAAAATATATTTTATATTATTTTTATAATGTATAAAAAAAATTATTTTTGACGAAATTTGTCCAGAATTGACGGTCAATCTATTTGACCAAAAAAATTTGACGAAAATATTCTTCCTTTATTTTCTTCTTTCTCTTCTCTCTCAACTCCCTCCTTCCCGCCACCGCAGCCGCCCTCCCTCCCCATCCCACCTCCCTGCCACCGCCGTTGTCACGTCCCACTCCCAGAATACTGGATAAATACGGGGACTGACATGGCCAACTGCACCTTGCAGAATACCGAAGTAAGCCACAATGTGTTAAGGTTGTCAAGGAGACAGATGAGTGAACTCTAGCATGTTATGACGTCAGTCCTAAGAATGACAAATCCTAGTATCTCAATCCAGCAACACAACTACAAGAGTATATCATATATGAAAGTAAAAAGGCATCCCAAATTACATACCACATATGATCATGAAGTTAGTGAATACAAAATATTGCACTAGCAGAGTATAATAATACATGATCAAATATACCAGCCATGGTCTAATATATACATCATGTTAACCGTAGTCTCAAAAATATATAAGGAGCTAACTTTGTCCCTTACTAAACACCACAAAATGAAGTAATTAAGACGAGGGGTGGAAGAAGAAAACCCACTCGTTAGCCTCGGCCGCAGTCCTACTAGTACGAGGCATCTTGCTGGAAGCACGATGTATCCTGGTTCTCTTCGGGATAACCTGGTCATGCAAAGCCAGTGGGGTCAGAACCCCAAACAACAAGTACCACAAAGGAGCTCTAGGTGATAGACCAAACACATCAAAACATAAGCAGAAAGAGAACAGTCTGTTAGGGTGACACAAGATGAAAAGAAAAATGATTATCATACTGATCTAGTCAAGCCTATGGGGGATGCCTTATGGAAAGCTGAGGGATTGGACTAGTCAACTAGGGGGGATTGGGTCGAGTCTCCGCTTTCTGCTTCCTACAAACGACCACTGTTGAACAAGAGAAATGAGGTTGAGCGAGAGCTGTGAGATGATATTGATCCGGTGGGAGTCAAAAAAAAGCTGTGAATTGGAACCTAGCTTTGCATTCCATCCATCCTCCAGTGGAATGTGTAGGTTTTCCTTTCCCACGCTTCTCAGTCCAGTCCAACGTAACTCCCTAAGGTCACCTTCGGTCACCTCACTTGAATTCGCTTTTCGTACATATAAGAAATAAATGATGGTCGAGATTTGTACGGTACCAATGTACTTGTCTCAAGAATAATACTAGAAGAACTGATAATAAGTGCAAAAAATAAAAGTAAGACAACGAGCGACAAGAGAGCATAGGAACTACTTTGGATCAGGACCACAACCCTTAAAACAAATAAGGACCGGGGTTGCAGACCATCACCCAAGCAGAACTTAGTACCCTAACCACGCACCGGAAGAAAATAAAACTAGAAGAGTGAGCTATAATGAAAGTAACATCATTCATCGTACGGCCAAACAGCTATACGGCTTGCTACGATTAACTAGCTAGTGTTGCCACATACATTAATTACTAAATACATGTTTTAAGAATATTTCTACCACCGACATTGCAGTTAACCCAGATGGCCAAGGGTATGCTTGTCTAGTAAACTTAAATGCACATTCAACCATACAATAACATAACTTGTTACTTGCCATAAACAAAAATTAAACTTATAAGCATAAATTTAAACTTGCTTTATAAACTTGTCTTGTAAGTGTCGCAGCACGTGTAAACTTGGTCAGTCATGGAGCCCTTGCCTAGCAGGGTTGTTCCATGTTGCATGGGGCCCTTAGAGATCGAAGTAGCCGATAGCGCAATATTCTTTTCTCCCAATGATCTAGAAAATTCTTATCTTGTTTAATCATTACTAAATTATTTCGAGTTCTCGAATCGTGGATACTTGAGAACTCCCTAGCATGACGAGTCACGAATACGAGCTTTTCATGAGTTATCGTATTCGTGACATGCGATACATTGAACAATACTCACACTCAATTGTCCGATGCCAAATACAATGGGTTTTCATACACAAATATTTTACGGTGTCGTGAGGATTGTAAACTTGTTCATAAACTTGTCTTGTGAACTTACATGCAAAACTTGTCTAGTATCATAAACTTGTATCGACATAAGAAAGCACACAACAATAATCACTAAAAGGAATTACTAAATGATCATTATAAAAGGAACATAAAATGCATATTAGAATTTTAGGCTGCATGCGCCCACTGGCCGCATGGACTCAGTTGCCACATGCACCCACTGGCCGCATGCACTCACTGTCCGGATGTACTCACTAGTCGCAGGTACTCACTTGTTGCATGCACTCACTTGCCACATGCTCAGAGTTAAAGTCTACTCCTTGGGACAAGTGATGAGTGATGGGTCAATAAATGAAGTGTCAGTGAAGTGACAAAAAATGATTGATGTGACAAGCCATGAATGCGTGTCAGAAAAAAATAAAAGCATAAAAGGTGTGCACGAAAAGACGTGCAAAAAAAAGACACATATGTCGCTTCTAAGTCAAATGACAGACGGGCCGCATGGACTTCTGGCCGCATGGACAACTGGCTGCATGAGCTCCTGGCCGCATGGACAACTCGCCCTCAAGAAAATCTCATACGTTTAGTGCTCTATGCATTCATCTTAGGGATGCATATGCAGAGACAGTCATGCGCCTAACAAGATAGGCGTCATGCTGAAAATGGCGCAGAAGCTGGGCACATGGAACTCCTTCGTCCCCAAGCAGCACAACTCCATGGAAAAAGCTCCAAAAATCTAAAAAATCGTTCATTCATAAAAACTTTATCTTAACTCAAAATCAAGTGAAACAAAAGCCAAATTGCATGAAATGAGATGCTCTAACATAAGGAATATCTAGTTTTCGAAAATACTAAGTTTTAATAGATCAAAACCAAAAAAAACTCAGGGAACCCATAAAATCCTAAACTTAAAACGCAGATCTACAAAAGTCTATACATCAAAATCCAAAACTCCAAGAACGAAATATGATCAGAAACTCAAGGAAAATATTTTTCATCAAATATATTTTTAAAACAACAACATATATATATATATATATATATATATATATATATATATATAAACTCTAAACATTTATGACTTTATCATTGGGCAAGATGTACTTGCCTAAGAGTCCAACGACTCCTTCCTAGCTAGGTCCGGTGCTGGGGTTCGGCTAGGGGAGGTACACGGGGGTAAGGGAGAAGGGAGAAAGGAAGAAGGAATTAGAAATGAAGAAGAAAGAGAGGAGAGAAAAAAGCTCATATATATACAAAGAGGAGAGGAAAGATGGTTTAATCATGGGTTCACTCAAATAAACCAAACCAGGTGTCCCTTCTACATGCAGATCCTAAACCGGGTCTATAACAATGCCAATAGGTATTCTACTGGTCTCGGGTAGTCTCTCTCAATAACAGAAAAAATATAATAAATAAAATGACAGGAACCAACATGAGAAATACAGCAGGAATACATCATCAGAAAAAATAAATTCAAGAAATTCAAGAAATACCAAAACTGGAAATTGGGTGTGACATCTCTATCCTCCTTAGAAAAAAAAATTCCTCGAAATTTTACCAAGGCTTGTAGAGCTAGAACACACGAGAAAGCTCAAGAAATCATATCATAATTCAAATGATTATGCTAAGCAAGTAACTAAAAATAAAAAAGATAGTTGTAGAAGTAACTAATGAATAACTGCACAAAAGCAACACATAGAAAAATGGAGGCATATGGATACATATACTCCTGAGTCAGTCGAATAGGAACTCGTCCTCGCTTGCCTATGCTGACTCATAAAAATGGATAAGAGCCAAGCCTGGAGGTAAGTCGGTACCAACGACTATATCGAGGACATGATTCTAATCCATGACATACCTTCACAATCGGGACACATGATAGACATCACGTACCCCGAGATACAAAGGCAGAAGAGCAGTATTGAAAAACTCACCTTTTCTCAATGAAAGGATCGAACGACTATCGTATTTCGAAGGGGTCAAAACACGAGATCGTTCGACAGGAATCCAAGAATAAGATAAGCTAAAGAGAGCTCAGAAATCTCATCTACAATTATAGAGCCTTAGGCTAACAACTTCTCTATGTTGCCAAATATTTCGCCAGGCTATCGTCCAGGGGTCGTGGCTCTAACTTGCTGCTAGTTCTGTCTTACTGGTTGGGCTTGCTAGACTTGCGCATACTGCACCGAACATTGTTGCTGGAACTGTTGAGTCTGTGTCAGGAGAGGACGCTAGGTTAGTGGTCGAATAGGAACTCGTCCTCGCTTGCCTATGCTGACTCATAAAAATGGATAAGAGCCAAGCCTGGAGGTAAGTCGGTACCAACGACTATATCGAGGACATGATTCTAATCCATGACATACCTTCACAATCGGGACACATGATAGACATCACGTACCCCGAGATACAAAGGCAGAAGAGCAGTATTGAAAAACTCACCTTTTCTCAATGAAAGGATCGAACGACTATCGTATTTCGAAGGGGTCAAAACACGAGATCGTTCGACAGGAATCCAAGAATAAGATAAGATAAAGAGAGCTCAGAAATCTCATCTACAATTATAGAGCCTTAGGCTAACAACTTCTCTATGTTGCCAAATATTTCGCCAGGCTATCGTCCAGGGGTCGTGGCTCTAACTTGCTGCTAGTTCTGTCTTACTGGTTGGGCTTGCTAGACTTGCGCATACTGTACCAAACATTGTTGCTGGAACTGTTGAGTCTGTGTCAGGAGAGGACGCTAGGTTAGTGGTCAAACTGCTAATACTGGTCCTCGCGGACCTTCAATCGATGTCCAAGATAGAGCTGGTAACTGTCGGACTGAAGAAGCCTCTGGGTACAGGATTGAGCATGAACCAATCATGTGGTCGGATGCCCCACATCTGAGACACTGGCCATTATCCCTCCTACACTGATCTTTGGTGTGCCCTGTCTTGCCTTATTGGCTGTATCTCGCTGATACAGATTGCCTGGTAGATTGTACTAAGGTTACTGTAGAGACTGGAGGTATTGGCGGGCGAGGAATTCTTACTGCTGGTGCTGGAGGTGATGACTGAATACTGGTACTTATGAGGGATGAGTGTGACCTCTTTTGGCCTCCAGTTCTTGCTACTAATTTATGGCCGGCAAGTTCTTGGGACCTAGTTGTCCTGAGTACTGCATCACAGGTGGTATAATTATGACCCACCGTAAACTGCTGAAGCTTTAGATGTAACCCTTGCTCAAATCTTTTGGCTCAGTCTTCCCCAGAAGCTACCATATAAGGAGAAAATCGGCTAAGTCGGCAAAATTTGGCCCCATACTGTTCGATCGATCTTGTGTTCTGGCGGAGGTTGATGAACTGCTGCTGGAGCTGAAACTTAGAGGTTATGTAAAAATACTTCTCTTAGAAGCGCTCCTTAAACGTCAGTCAGTCAATGGACTTTGGAAGCACCATTTCTTGTGTTGCCCACCAATCTTGGGCAATATCTGATAGTTGTAACTTCATGACTGCTACCTTCTCATCGTCCGGGGTCTTGGTTGCATCCAGGATGGCCTCATAGTCCCTGAGCCAAGAATCTGCTGAAACTGCATCTTCCGTGCCGAGAAACTTGGTTGGGCGCATGCGACTAACATTGGTCGCCGCATTATGAGTATAATGCGCACTGTTGTCGAGTGCTACTCTAACTCCCAGGCAAAGAGTAGTGTTGGTCTATTCTTGTCCTTGCTGAAACTGTTGCCAGTGTTGGACCACTTGTTGCTGAAGCTGGAGTTTTTATTGTTGTTGTTGTACCATCATCATAGCTTAGATCATCTCTAGCATGGTCTGCGAGCCTGCCTGCCCTGGTTGTACTGGAAGAACTGGTGGTATTGTCTAGGTTGGCTGAACTGGCTGAGCTGGTATGAACGACGGAGTGGGCTGAACAAGCTGTTCCGGCAAGACTGGTGGAGCTGATTGTACCGATCTGGCATGCGTGACTTGCGGAGCCGTCTGATGAAAAGCTACTGACGTTTTTCTTTGGTTCAATATCGAAATTTGGCCGTGGCCTACTGGATCTGCTGGAGTTATCGGTGCAACGAAACCCTCGGAAGGTGGAGCGGATGGGGTATCCCTGAAGGATAAGGACACAAGGATATCAACAAGGGACGAGAATGGAACAATCATGTCAAGCAAGTTTGAAGTTCCAGAAAAGTGAGAGTTGCAGGTCACAAGTGGAGTTCAATCGAAGATAATAGAGGATTGAGATTCTAACAACATGAGTCCTCCCACAAGTCTGAAAAACATACCTGCATAGGCCACCAAGAAAATCTTGTCACGCCCCGCTCCCAGAATAATAGATAAATACGGGGACTAACATGGCCAACAACATCTTGCAGAATACCAAAGTAAGCCGCAATATGCTAAGGTTGTCAAGAAGACGTATGGATGAACTCTAGCATGCTATGACGTCAGTCCTAAGGCCAAAAAATCTTAGTATCTCAATTCAGCAACACAAGTTCAAGAGTATATCATATATGAAAGTAAAAAAGGAGTTCCAAATTATATACCATATATGATCATGAAGCTAGTGAATACAAAATACGGCACTAATAGAGTATAATAATCCATGATCAATTATACCAGCCATGGTCTAATATATATATCATGTTGACCACAGTCTCAAAAATATATAAGGAGCTAACTCTGCCCCTTGCTAAACACCACAAAATGAAGTAATCAAGACGAGGGGTGGAAGAATTGACGGTCAATCTATTTGACCAAAAAAAATTGACGAAAATATTCTTCCTTTATTTTCTTCTTTCTCTTCTCTCTCAACTCCCTCCTTCCCGCCACCGCAGCCGCCCTCCCTCCCCATCCCACCTCCCTGCCACCACCGTTGTCACGTCCCACTCCCAGAATACTGGATAAATACGGGGACTGACATGGCCAACTGCACCTTACAGAATACCGAAGTGAGCCACAATGTGTTAAGGTTGTCAAGAAGACAGATGAGTTAACTCTAGCATGCTATGACATCAGTCCTAAGAATGACAAATCCTAGTATCTCAATCCAGCAACACAACTACAAGAGTATATCATATATGAAAGTAAAAAAGGCATCCCAAATTACATACCACATATGATCATGAAGTTAGTGAATACAAAATATTGCACTAGCAGAGTATAATAATACATGATCAAATATACCAGCCATGGTCTAATATATACATCATGTTAACCGTAGTCTCAAAAATATATAAGGAGCTAACTTTGTCCCTTGCTAAACACCACAAAATGAAGTAATTAAGACAAGGGGTGGAAGAAGAAAACCCACTCGTTAGCCTCGGTCCCAGTCCTACTAGTGCGAGGCATCTTGCTGGAAGCACGATGTATCCTGGTTCTCTTCGGGATAAACTGGCCATGCAAAGTCAGTGGGGTCAGAACCCCAAACAACAAGTACCACAAAGAAGCTCGAGGTGATAGACCAAACACATCAAAACATAAGCAGAAAGAGAATAGTCTGTTAGGGTGACACGAGATGAAAAGAAAATGATTATCATACTGATCTAGTCAAGCCTATGGGGGATGCCTCATGGAAAGCTGAGGGATTGGACTAGTCAACTAGGGGGGATTGGGTCGAGTCTCCGCTTTCTGCTTCCTACAAACGACCACTGTTGAACAAGAGAAAGGAGGTTGAGCTGGAGCTGTGAGATGATATTGATCCGGTGGGAGTCAAAAAAAAGCTGTGAATTAGAACCTAGCTTTGCATTCCATCCATCCTCCAGTGGAATGTGTAGGTTTTCCTTTCCCACGCTTCTCAGTCCAGTCCAACGTAACTCCCTAACGGTCATCTTCGGTCACCTCACTTGAATTCGCTTTTCGTACATATAAGAAATAAATGATGGTCAAGATTTGTACGGTACCAATGTACTTGTCTCAAGAATAATACTAGAAGAACTGATAATAAGTGCAAAAAATAAAAGTAAGACAACGAGCGACAAGAGAGCATAGGAACTACTTTGGATCAGGACCACAACCTTTAAAACAAATAAGAACCGGGGTTGCAGACCATCACCCGAGCAGAATTTAGTACCCTAACCACGCACCGGAAGAAAATAAAACTAGAAGAGTGAGCTATAATGAAAGTAACATCATTCATCGTATGGCCAAACAGCTATACGGCTTGCTACGATTAACTAGCTAGTGTTGTCACATACATTAATTACTAAATACGTGTTTTAAGAATATTTTTACCACCGACATTGCAGTTAACCCAGATGGCCAAGGGTATGCTTGTCTAGTAAACTTAAATGCACATTCAACCATACAATAACATAACTTGTTACTTGCCATAAACAGAAATTGAACTTATAAGCATAAATTTAAACTTGTAATCATAAACTTGCTTTATAAACTTGTCTTGTAAGTGTCGCAACACGTGTAAACTTGGTCAGTTATGGAGCCCTTGCCTAGCAGGGTTATTCCATGTTGCATGGGGCCCTTAGAGATCGAGATAGCCGATAGCGCAATATTCTTTCCTCCCAATGATCTAGAAAATTCTTATCTTGTTTAATCATTACTAAATTATTTCGAGTTCTCGAATCGTGGATACTTGAGAACTCCCTAGCATGACGAGTCACGAATACGAGCTTTTTATGAGTTATCGTATTCGTGACACGCGATACATTGAATAATACTCACACTCAATTATCTGATGCCAAATACAATGGGTTTTCATACACAAATATTTTACGGTGTCGTGAGGATTGTGAACTTGTTCATAAACTTGTCTTGTGAACTTACATGCAAAACTTGTCTAGTATCATAAACTTGTATAGACATAAGAAAGTACACAACAATAATCACTAAAAGGAATTACTAAATGATCATTATAAAGGGAACATAAAATGCACATTAGAATTCCAGGCTGCATGCGCCCACTGGCCGCATGGACTCAGTTGCCACATGCACCCACTGGCCACATGCACTCACTGTCCGGATGCACTCACTAGTCGCAGGTACTCACTTGTTGCATGCACTCACTTGCCACATGCTCAGAGTTAAAGTCTACTCCTTGGGACAAGTGATGAGTGATGGGTCAATAAATGAAGTGTCAGTGAAGTGACAAAAAGTGATTGATGTGACAAGCCATGAATGCGTGTCAGAAAAAAATAAAAGCATAAAAGGTGTGCACGAAAAGACGTGCAAAAAAAAGACACATATGTCGCTTCTAAGTCAAATGACAGACGGGCCGCATGGACTTCTGGCCGCATGGACAACTGGCTGCATGAGCTCCTGGCCGCATGGACAACTCGCCCTCAAGAAAATCTCATGCGTTTAGTGCTCTATGCATTCATCTTAGGGATGCATATGCAGAGACAGTCATGCGCCTAACAAGATAGGCGTCATGCTGAAAATGGCGCATGAAGCTGGGCACATGGAACTCCTTCGTCCCCAAGCAGCACAACTCCATGGAAAAAGCTCCAAAAATCTAAAAAATCGTTCATTCATAAAAACTTTATTTTAACTCAAAATCAAGTGAAACAAAAGCCAAATTGCATGAAATGAGATGCTCTAGCATAAGGAATATCTAGTTTTCGAAAATACTAAGTTTTAATAGATCAAAACCAAAAAAAACTCAGGGAACCCATAAAATCCTAAACTTAAAACGCAGATCTACAAAAGTCTATACATCAAAATCCAAAACTCCAAGAACTAAATATGATCAAAAACTCAAGGAAAATATGTTTCATCAAATATATTTTTAAAACAACAACATATATTTATATATAAACTCTAAACATTTATGACTTTATCATTGGGCAAGATGTACTTGCCTAAGAGTCCAACGACTCCTTCCTAGTTAGGTCCGGTGCTGGGGTTCGGCTAGGGGAGGTACACGGGGGTAAGGGAGAAGGAAGAAAGGAAGAAGGAATTGGAAATGAAGAAGAAAGAGAGGAGAGAAAAAAGCTCATATATATACAAAGAGGAGAGAAAAGATGGTTTAATCATGGGTTCACTCAAATAAACCAAACCAGGTGTCCCTTCTACATGCAGATCCTAAACTGGGTCTATAACAATGCCAATAGGTATTCTACTGGTCTCGAGTAGTCTCTCTCAATAACAGAAAAAATATAATAAATAAAATGACAGGAACCAACATGAGAAATACAGCAGGAATACATCATCAGAAAAAATAATTCAAGAAATTCAAGAAATACCAAAACTGGAAATTGGGTGTGACATCTCTATCCTCCTTAGAAAAAAAAATTCCTCGAAATTTTACCAAGGCTTGTAGAGCTAGAACACACGAGAAAGCTCAAGAAATCATATCATAATTCAAATGATTATGCTAAGCAAGTAACTAAAAATAAAAAAGATAGTTGTAGAAGTAACTAATGAATAACTGCACAAAAGCAACACATAGAAAAATGGAGGCATATGGATACATATACTCCTGAGTCAGTCGAATAGGAACTCGTCCTCGCTTGCCTATGCTGACTCATAAAAATGGATAAGAGCCAAGCCTGGAGGTAAGTCGGTACCAACGACTATATCGAGGACATGATTCTAATCCATGACATACCTTCACAGTCAGGACACATGATAGACATCACGTACAACGAGATACAAAGGCAGAAGAGCAGTATTGAAAAACTCACCTTTTCTTAATGAAAGGATTGAACGACTATCGTATTTCGAAGGGGTCAAAACACGAGATCGTTCGACAGGAATCCAAGAATAAGATAAGCTAAAGAGAGCTCAGAAATCCCATCTATAATTATAGAGCCTTCGGCTAACAACTTCTCTAGGTTGCCAAATATTTTGCCAGGCTATCGTCCAGGGGTCGTGGCTCTAACTTGCTGCTGGTTCTGTCTTACTGGTTGGGCTTGCTAGACTTGCGCATACTGCACCGAACATTATTGCTGGAACTGTTGAGTCTGTGTCAGGAGAGGACGCTGGGTTAGTGGTCAAACTGCTAATGCTGGTCCGCGTGGGCCTTCAATCGCTGTCCGAGACAGAGTTGGTAACTGTCGGACTGAAGAAGCCTCTGGGTACAGGATTGAGCATGAACCAATCATGTGGTCGGATGCCCCACATCTGAGACACTGGCCATTATCCCTCCTACACTGATCTTTGGTGTGCCCTGTCTTGCCGTAGTGGCTGCATCTCGCTGATACAGATTGCCTGGTAGATTGTACTAAGGTTACTGTAGAGACTGGAGGTATTGGCGGGCGAGGAATTCTTACTGCTGGTGCTGGAGGTGATGACTGAATACTGGTACTTATGAGGGATGAGTGTGACCTCTTTTGGCCTCCAGTTCTTGCTACTAATCTATGGCCGACAAGTTCTTGGGACCTAGTTGTCCTGAGTACTGCATCACAGGTGGTATAATTATGACCCACCGTAAACTGCTGAAGCTTTATATGTAACCCTTGCTCAAATCTTTTGGCTCAGTCTTCCCCAGAAGCTACCATATGAGGAGAAAATCGGCTAAGTCGGCAAAATTTGGCCCCATACTGTTCGATCGATCTTGTGTTCTGGCGGAGGTTGATGAACTGCTGCTGGAGCTGAAACTTAGAGGTTATGTAAAAATACTTCTCTTAGAAGCGCTCCTTAAACGTCAGTCAGTCAATTGACTTTGGAAGCACCATTTCTTGTGTTGCCCACCAATCTTGGGCAATATCTGATAGTTGTAACTTCATGACTGCTACCTTCTCATCGTCCGGGGTCTTGGTTGCATCCAGGATGGCCTCATAGTCCCTGAGCCAAGAATCTACTGAAACTGCATCTTCCGTGCCGAGAAACTTGGTTGGGCGCATGCGACTAACATTGGTCGCCGCATTATGAGTATAATGCGCACTGTTGTCGAGTGCTACTCTAACTCCCAGGCAAAGAGTAGTGTTGGTCTATTCTTGTCCTTGCTGAAACTGTTGCCAGTGTTGGACCACTTGTTGCTGAAGCTGAAGTTTTTATTGTTGTTGTTGTACCATCATCATAGCTTAGATTATCTCTAGCATGGTCTGCGAGCCTGCCTGCCCTGGTTGTACTGGAAGAACTGGTGGTATTGTCTAGGTTGGCTGAACTGGCTGAGCTGGTATGAACGACGGAGTGGGCTGAACTAGCTGTTCCGGCAAGAATGGTGGAGCTGATTGTACCGATCTGGCATGCGTGACTTGCGGAGCTGTCTGATGAAAAGCTACTGACATTTTTCTTTGGTTCAATATCGAAATTTGGCCGTGGCCTACTGGATCTGCTGGAGTTACCGGTGTAACGGAACCCTCGGAAGGTGGAGCGGATGGGGTGTCCCTGAAGGATAAGGGCACAAGGATATCAACAAGGGACGAGAATGGAACAATCATGTCAAGCAAGTTTGAAGTTCAAGAAAAGTGAGAGTTGCAGGTCATAAGTGGAGTTCAATCGAAGATAATAGAGGATTGAGATTCTAACAACATGAGTCCTCCCACAAGTCTGAAAAACATACCTGCATAGGCCACCAAGAAAATCTTGTCACGCCCCGCTCCCAGAATAATAGATAAATACGGGGACTGACATGGCCAACAACATCTTGCATAATACCGAAGTAAGCCGTAATATGCTAAGGTTGTCAAAAAGACGTATGGGTGAACTCTAGCATGCTATGACGTCAGTCCTAAGGCCAA